>OX381704.1:3978830-4000409 GCA_947462335.1 Harmothoe impar
CAAGCCTGCACTGGTAAATCATGCCAACCTTTTGGGAGTGTATCAACTCCATAGGTTTGGCATGATGTATGGATGCAGCGCTGTTGAGTTACTCACTAGGGTTGTATTCATGCGTCATGATGATAACTGGGCATCATGCATTAAATGTACAGCTGCATGTTTAAGTGGCTGAGGTGATGGTTTCTGCACAAGGCGTGTCGTGCACCCTACTGTAGCCTACACAGAGAGTTAATCGGGAGTGGCTCTCCCGAAGTTTTCAGGGGCGTGGCAAGCAGTTTCAAAGTAGGGGGGACTGAAGGGTATTTTGACCCTTTTTGACCCCTTTTTACTTAACCTTTTTTTGGGGCTGGTAAAGGGGGCGAGACATACCCCCCCGGTTGCCACGCCCCTGTAAGTTTTAACATAGAGATCGAATGAAATAAAGCACTATGCTGCCCTTAAAAGGGTCAAAGGGTCAATTGGCCCCTTTATAGCCCTGTAGTTCACCTACAACACACACATGTTTGTTGTCACTCCACAATGTCTAACACACCGTAACGTGTGAACAGCCACTGAGCTGCAAGCGGTACACTGTTTGTAAATGGACATGTAGGCAACATGTTTCAGTTGAAGCAGTGGTAGAACTGCTGTGCTCCTATAGAGGCCTAGCAGGTTTACTGCAATGGTGATAAGAGTAGGGGCAGAGAAGGAAACTGACATGTAGACTGCAGCGCCATGGTGCCAGTAGTAGTGACAGAGAAGGGAACTAAGGTTTAGCATGCAACTAAGATGTGTCTCACTCCTGTTACAATTAGGAAGAAGTTGGAAAGCTAAAAGTATATTTAGTTTGCAGCGGCAGTGACAGTGATAGAACGGGAGAGGATGGCTGCCTACACAGTGTGGCCAGTTACAGTACTTTTAGGGTACAAGATGGCTGCCTACACAGGGTGACCTGCTACAGCAGTATAGTGATACAAGATGGCTGCCTACACAGGGTGCCCTGTTACTGTGCTATAGGGGGACAAGATGGCTGCCTACACAGGGTGACCAGTTACAGTGCTATAGGGGGACAAGATGGCTGCCTACACAGGCTGACCAGTTACAGTGCTATAGGGGGACAAGATGGCTGCCTACACAGGCTGACATGCTACAGCAGTATAGGGGGACAAGATGGCTGCCTACACAGGCTGACCTGCTACAGCAGTATAGGGGACAAGATGGCTGCCTACACAGGGTGAACTGCTACAGTGTTATAGGGGGGCAAGATGGCTGCCTACACAGGATGACCTGTTACATTGCTATAGGGGGACAAGATGGCTGCCTACACAGGGTGACCTGTTATAGGGGGACAAGATGGCTGCCTACACAGGCTGACATGTTACAGTGCTATAGGGGGACAATATGGCTGCCTACACAGGGTGCCCTGGTACAGTGCTAGAGGGATACAATATGGCTGCCTAAATAGGGTGCCCTATTACTGTGCTATAGGGGGACAAGATGGCTGCCTACACAGGCTGACCTAACACAGTGCTATAGCGGTACAAGTACCTGGGTATTACCATACAGTAGTGTTTACATAACCCCACTTGTTAGAATAGAGCGGTGACCACTCAGTGCTGTACAGCCGCGGGTGGAATATGAATAGTAAAGTAATCCCACACTCGGTACATGGCAGCCCTTAGAAAAATATTGTACACTGAGTTGCTAAATGTAAATTACAGTCTGTAAATATGCTCATTTCACTTAACCCTTCTAAGGCAGTAACTTGTTATAATGCACATGTCATTTTGTTGTCTTGATGCATGAATGTAGCAGTGGTGAGTAGCTGATGCATCATGCAGATTCTATAGGGTATCATACTCAGTCAATAGTCTCTCAGAGGTTTGGGGTCATGGAGCAAAATAACATAGCAAGTTACTACGCTGTGTTGGTGCGTCATGCTAACAGTACACGAAACATTGAGGCATCATGCGGTCCTTAAAGGGTTAAGCTGTTATTTATTGAATAATTCCTGAAGATTAGTGCCTAGCACTGTTTAGAGGAATTTCCATATTAAAACATGGCATCATATAGGTGTCTTAAGTTATGTCAGTGAGATCTATACACAAGCCAAGAAGAACAGTTCTTTGCCAGTGTTGGTATGGCAGTGCATAGCTGGGTAGAAAAGAGCATCTTTCTCAAGTCTATGATTGACTGCTCACATATGGCAGAGTGACCTCTGTAGTGTTGAGTCCACCAAGCCTAGGCATAATCATGCTCCAGGCAGATATTTAGTGCAGACTGAAATCCAACTTCATGAATTAACATGCATTGTATCTCTCAATACATATTTATGATTATACATGGGTACGCAATTTTTTATTGGGTCGCCCTCCGACAGAAAAGTGTTTTTTTCTAATACATCTGATCTATGTTTTCGGGTCCATTGATTATTAAAAACTTTGTCGCATCTGTCAATTTTACCCATATTTACTGCAAGCCTTTTTCCAGTCACAGTCTAGGCTGCTTGCAAACAGATATGAGGGGAGTGGTAAGTCCTGTTAACTGCAGAGGGCAGCACCTGTTGTTACTGGTTCACCCAGCTGTACAATCTGTGCAGAGTAGTCTCTACTCACCTCAGTCCTCCAGTGCAGGCATACACTCTCCAGCAGATGTTTGGTCCTGACTAGATAAGACCGGCGGCCATTACCCACTGGTGGATCAAAATGATCTGCAACATGGCTTCAGGCGCACAGAGATAAGATTCAACCCCATGTGTGCAGGCATCTATTGTCTTATCCTGCAATAGATTGCTGGTGATTCTTGCTGTCCACATATCAGTTCAAATGCTTACCACAGGTGGCGCTGAGGTAGTTAACCTTTAAACCACCCCTACAACCACCACCACCAATCAGCGTGCCAATGCCGATAAGCATCGGGCAAAGTGAGAGTCGATGAGAGGAGCGCTATATAGCAGCTGTAGAGGTTAATCCATAACGGGAAGTCTGTAATTGACTCAGGGTTACCCTGAGTCTTGTGCGACGGGTTACAGTGGCTCTCTCAGCCTAAAATTTAAAACAGCTGTCATTCCTTCAAAATTTGAGCTTTTTCTATCAATTTTGTGTCATTAGATGCGGTACAATGTTGTCCTTCCTATGTAATCGCGCTTTAATCCATTTTCAAACGCTCCCCCCTGAAAAGCATGATTTTAATTTTGTGTCTAAAATGGTGGTAATTTGCTTCAGCATAGAGCCCTATGGGAGCCTGTAGATAACCCTTGACATTGAACATTTACATATTGAACGGGCTCAGTGCTATCTCTATGGGAGAGGGTTATCTGCAGTGACACTACAGGGGTGAGACGTTTTTTTTCAGACATTCTGACAGCTCTAACCTTAGGGTAATTGACTGGGGGTTACTTTGGGAATGGTTAATGCATGGTAATTTTGTATTTTGTGTGATATTGAACATGTCAGTTGGGGAGGGGGGCACTTGATGGGAGGGGGTCCTCATGCCCCCTGTTGATTAAAAAAAAGAATTCATGTCACCATATCAAATTTCTTTTTTGCCAAGTTAAGACCTTAATAAGCATATAGGATGCTTAGGCTAATATAAAAATGTGAATAAGGGCTCAAGTACCCCCCCAAAAAAAAGTCAATGCACACATTTTTTCTGAGTATACCCTTTTTTTGCGCTGCTAGCCTCACTCGGTGTGACTTTCTCAGGGCACCTGCGTCATGCGACCTATAGGTTGTGTGGTGCAGGTAGTTGTCAGTTCCTGATATGCTATACTTGTGACGCACAATTTGGGTATGCTATCCGAAACGGTGCAGCCAGGATATTATATAGGGAGCCAGTCAGGAATCCTGGAGAGAACCTGGTATGGTGACCAATGGATTATATGGATAGTGGACTAGGTTAAACCAAAGGTGCTGAATCCATTTCTGTTATGTGTAGAATGATATCTAGGTCGGAACAAGGTCAAAATCAAGGTCAAAGGTCACATCAATACAAGGATCCTATTAATACAAGAGTGCACCCTTTCTCTTTCTTACGATGATAAATGATACATTTCCCTTCACACCTCTCCCTGACCCTGAGTCATCTGTGAGTTCACTCACACGCTCAATCTTTACGCTGCACGAGGAGCAGCTCGCCAATAGCTGATGAGCTGTTCACTGCCAACCCTGGGTGCCTATAGGTCCCGGTGGTAAAATATGGTGACTTTCAGCAAAGCTGATCCAATAATGCCTAAGTATTTTGTACTGGTTGAAAGTTTCAAAAGCTATATTTCAAATATGTAAATACTGTTATAGCTATTCTTAGATGTATCCTGAGGAACAGCACTACCGTATTCGATGTAATAAGCGCCCTGGGCGCTTAAAATATTATTTAAAGTGGAAAAATCGAGCCCAAATATTCATTTTAATAAGCGCCCCCCATGGCTGTATTTTTCCCACCTCAGTAGCTTCTACATGGCTTCTACTCAGCCCTATGCCTTCACACCTGGCTTGGCCTTAACACCTGCACAGGTATGAAGTGTTTCAAGTCATACAAAGTGTGAAAAAACAGTAACAAAATCGGAGGAACATGTTAAAAAATCTGAAAAAAAAAGGGGGGGGGCGCTTATTAGGTCGAATACGGTATACATGTATGTCCTCTCTGTAGAGTGTGTGACATCACACAGGTTGTTGACAAACTCTCCCTGTCATGTCACCAGGAGCTGTAGCTCTAGGCTGCAGGTTGCGCTGGATGGAGCTACAGTTCTATAGTAGACCGAGCTGCTCAATGACTGGCTGTGTGGAGCTATAACTCTATAGTAGACCAAAACTGCTCAGTGAGTTGCTCAGTGAGCTGCTCAGTGCTCTGTCTGATGCTCGGCTGTTGGGGCCGGGAGGATGCCGCACGGCGACCCAGATCCAGGGTCCGCTTCCTGCTACCAGACTCCATCAGCAGGTAGGCAGTTAGAACCTCTTAGTCCTGTCCATACAGGAGGGTTCATACATACAGTCACCACTCTACAGTCAGGTCTGTGCATCTGCCTCAGCATTTGACGCCCCAGTGAGCATGCCCGGAGACCAGGTACCTGTGGGGTACCTCCTAATACAGCTCATCTTCAGTGGTATTATAACCTTAGTCTTGCCCATGGATGGTTCATATAGATCCTGTCCATACAGGAGGGTTCATACAGTCACCAGGCTACAGTCCTCTTGTCAGGTCTGTGCATCTCCCTCAGCATTTCACACCCCAGTGAACATGCCCTGAGACCAGTCTAATGCAGTCCCCATGACAGGGAGCAGGCAGATGCAACCCAGACCACCCTCTATGAACCGGTTTGTGTCTCAGGATTCATCTTTTGTCATAATGCAGTAATGTTGAGTAACTCGACAGCACTGCATTCATGAGTCATGTCAAGCCTAGGTCAAAGTATCAACCGCATTAGTGACCGCGTTCATGGATCATGACAGCAAAAGGCCTAGTTTAACTAAATACCCTCAAAGGGCTAGCTCAGAATGTTATGGCAATATTTGAGGCACAACAGGGCAGCAAACACAGTGAGTCTTTGACAGGTTTACTTGTGTTTCGGGTCGGTATTCAGAGCAGCTTTTTCCCACTTGTTGTTGTGCTGCATACCAAGTCTGTCCTCATAATGAGCAGATCAATACAAAACAGCCGCACCATAACGCTTCTAGTGCACGGGGTGTCCCCACCCGGGGTGATCGGGTGCCTGTCCCACACGGTAGGGCAGGGGTAGAGACGAGTATCAGAAGGAATACAGTACTCACAGTCACACAGGGTGACTGTCCCACACTGCAGGGCAGTGGTAAAGAGAGGCAGGGGGAGGAATAGAATAGGGAGCAGCTCACAGAGAAGGCTCAGTAGTTCAAGTAAGTGTTTTGAGGAGTTGTTACCATTATGATTTGTTTGACACTACATGTTTAGTACATTTGACCATTGTTAGTTTAGATACCCACAAAAACCCACAGGTTTTATACTCACAAGAAGGACTCTTGGTACATCATCATTGAAACTGAAGTATGCCACATAGGATACTTCTCAGCAGCAATAGCAATATCTCTTTTTAATGTGCTGTCAAGGCAGCTGAAACTAGATTTTGGCATTTTTTCAAGTTCATGTGAGCAATATTAGGATTAGGGAATGTAACTTAATAGCTGAACGGATCATCAAGCTCAGGATAATACTTAGCAATTAGCGGCCGCTGCTAATTCACACGCTGGCTTATTCATTCCCTCACTGACCGACATACCCATACTTATAGTATGGTATACCCACATATATAGGTCAGAGACAGTGTGGATGGATTACAATTCAAACTAAATTAAGCTATAAAGAATACTTTTATGAGCACAGACTTTTATGTGTTGACACTTTGTGGTTAAATATACCAACAGACAGCCTTCACTAGGCCACCCTCTGGTGACAGAACCCCACAGGGGGCTACACCACACCCACCCATCAGCCAAAAGGGTAACCCTTTACGGTAAAGGAGCGCTAAAGTATAACATTCGTCATACCAGACCAATACAGCATCGGTGGATAGCTCGCTGTCACTGCATCATACCAAACCTTCAGGAGTGTATCAACCCTTAGAATCAATGAGTTGCTGACCAGGGCTGCAGGAATGCATCATGACAGCCAAGGGCATACCACTTCAGTTTAAAGCACTATGTTGTCCATGAAGGGTTAAATCCCTACTTATTGATCAGGGACCAGGGGCGGCTACCCTACCCCTGCCATGCAGCGGACGGTGTGGTTAATATTAGATGTGCTCTAGATGGGGCAGGGTGGTTAGTGGGGCATGACGGGTCGATACATGTTGGCACCATGCCAGCAGGCTTTGTTGTGGTCTGGGCTGGCTGGAGGCTGGGATGGGGGACAGATAAACACACAAATAGAGGCTGACAGTCATACACTCATCTACTGGTGTGGAGAGCATGAAATGTTATAGTTATAAGTGTATAGGAATCTGGAGCTATACCCTGTGGGTCCGCCATTTAATATTTCGCTGGTTGCGGTAAAACCCACTGATAAGACATCCCACTATGGGTACAATTAGGGGACAAACAGGGGACAGGCTAGTAACAGTCTTATCAGCTCTTATCAGTGCTGTCCGCCGCAACCAGCTCCAGTCCCGACTAGGCCCTATACAGGCACTACCTCATCACTTAGATCAGGTTTTGAAGGATATGATTAAAACCCAGTCCCAATTGTACATAAAATATTCTGAAAGTCAATCCACCATGACTTCCCCTGGGAAGCTTCCATTTTACTCATGGCATGAGAAAAAACCTTGTGATTCTAAAGTATCCAACAAGAGCTCATTTAACATGTGTGTGTGATGAGGTAGAGGGGTGCAGTCTCCTGGAGAGGATTCCTTCATCACAGTGTTACATGATCACTCAGTCCAGATTCTGTAGATTTCCGCATGTCCCATATTTGCATCGATATCCCTATTTATTTTTTGGAAATACAAGATGTCCTATGCTTTAGCACTGAAGGGCCGTATTCAATGCCCCCATTGAATACAACATGGCCGTATTCAATGGGCTAAGAAAAATTTGGTTTTCATTCGTTAAATGGCTTCAAATAAAAAATAAACACAAATGCCAACTACATTGATACCGCCCTGATGTATTTCACTCGTGGGGGCTGGGGCGCATCCCACTCAGCCTGCGGCTTCGTGGGATACTCCCCCAGCCCCCACTTGTGAAATACAACAGAGACGGTATCAATGGGCGTTGGCATTTGTCTATATATTTGACCTGTGCTATAAGTATGCCAATTTTCTGTACCATTCAGATCGGGCGCCGTCTCTGACGATGAAGAGGAAGGGGAGCGTTCTCGACAGATACGGCTACGTCGTGAACAGGCAGAGCAGGAGCTAGCCACTGCTAAGAAGGTCAACGGTTACCATGACAACCACCCTGACAACCACAACCTCAGTCTCCTTGACGATGAGGAGGACACCTTCAATGACCTTGATGTAGATGACCTTGACGGTCCCCCAATGAAGTGAGTTGTGTGTTTTAGATCTTGTGATCTTTCAGCATCTTGTGAACTAATCGCTTTATAATGACAAAATAATAATAATGGTGGCACAATATTTTGGATGGAATAGTTCTACAGAGTTCTATTAGCATGTTAGCATAAATGGTTCCAGGTTAAACTAACAACATGTACATGTAACAACATTCAAGTTATGTTTATAGCTTTTAAGGAAAGTGTGGCCATGAATATAGCCATAAGATTTATAATCACTTTACTAAGGCCAAACATGAAATAACGGGAAGTTGTAACAGTTATGAGCTTTTAATTGGTAAAACCTAAACGAGTCCGGTAGAACTGACATGGTTGTCTCTCCCGTGTGTAGCGTGAGTCGTGTGATGCACACGGCTGTGTCGACCAGCTCCACCCGCTTCAGGCAAACCGCCATTAGAAACAGCCAGCGGTATGTGGGACCTTCAAACAGGCGTGCAGTTTATCACTTTTATACTTTATTTTGGCCCTTTATACGACTACTTTGCTTTACCCTCTAACCCTTTAAGGGCAACATAATGCATAAAATGTTGTATGACGTATGAATTTAGCATTGGCGAGTAACTCTCCAGTGCTGTATTCATGTACATGCATCATGCCAACACTCTGCATGATACATCGGTGTAGCGTGAGTTACTCACTGGCGCTGCATCAATGCATCATCAATGCAACTATGGTACAAAAAGCCTTGAGGCATCATGATGTCCTTAGAGGGTTAAACCTTTGCTGCAGATTGTCCTGTTATTCTCCTTTTGTATATATTATTTATTACAGGAGTGTAAAATGTACATTTGTAGTTTCAGATTTAGTTCTTCTCAGAAAAGTTTTCTCCTGGAAAGTTTATGTTTCTTTTGTGAGAGGCCTGTGTTGTTACATTTTTCTTGTCACTGTTTCGTATATAATCCCATAGCCTAGACACCTAAAGATGGTGAGAGTAGCGTAGGCCTAGACCCCCGACAGTAGATCATGCAAAGAGACACAAGGCCAAAAAAGAGGGTGGGTAGATCTAGGCCTATAGTCTTAGTATAGACTAGCCCCGGGGGGGCCACTCCCTATATAATCTATAGTAACCATGTGCGTACACAAAATCCCGGGAAAGGGGTGCCTTTTGGGCCCCACTAGCGGGTCTGGCCGGACCCGCCATTAGGGGTCCTTTTTGGGCCATTTTGGGGCAAAAGGGGTATGTTTTATGGCCAAGAATAGCCCAAGAACATCCAAGCAAAAAGTCCAAAAGTTCTTGTTAAAAGGGGTATATTTTCGCTGGAATTTGGCCCAAATTTAGGGTGGTATCCCGCCAAAAGGGGTCCAATTTTGCCCAATTTATGTGGGTATCCCGCTAAAAGGGTTCCAATTTTGGCCATTTTAGAGTGTCCCGTAAAAAGGGGGTCGGTTTTGGGCACTTGAGGGTGGTGTCCCACTAAAAAGGGGGCTGTTTTTCACATTTTAGGGGGCAATCCCGCCAAAAGGGGGGTGTTTTGGTGGATTTTTGTCCCGGCAAAAGGGGTCAAAATTCAGGGTGATGTACGCACATGGTATCCAGAAATATGAGAGTGGCCCCCCCGGGAGACTAGCCTCTATAAGCAGCTCTGTGTACTCGTCTGATCCTCTCCCGAACAGAGCTGCTTGGAACCTCCCATTCAAAAGTGGACCAATGGCTCGATCACACAGAAAACACCTCCGTGTGTATATAGATCTATATGCATTGATAAATAGAAAGAACAAACCTCTATGAAGGTCGATCACATCAATTAAGATGTGATCGGATCTTATTTAATGTGTAATTAATGGATTTATAAGCCAAAACGTCACCCAATCGACAGTGGCGGCCATCGACATCGTGACGTGTATATGACGTCGGTTGTTGTCATGGTAAAGTTACCCTGGTAACCCTCTCCCACTCCAGTAATTGACCCAGGGCACCCTGGGTTTTAGGGAGACGGTTCTGGCGAAAATGAGGTAGATTTACAATCAACTTTGATGTAGATGCATACATTTCCTGTTGCATATTTTGAATAAAGAACAGCACTGCAACTAACTTACAACCTATATCTGTCTGCCCCTTCATCCAAAAATCTGAAAAAGATAGTCTTTCCTAGTGAAAAAGATGGGGAAAAAAAGGTTAATTTCATGTCAAAATATACCTCTCTGTGAACTAATGCTAAAGAATAGCAGAGTGACCTTGAATCCACCCTTTAAAAGAGTCACGTTCACACAGACACGAATAGAGCTTAGTGTTAAAGGCGCACTGAGTTGAGGACCTAGCCCTGCCGAGTTTTGTACGCAAATGACGTCGTGGGATCTATTCCCTTTAAAGGTGAGATCAAAATATGAGACGCTTTTGGTGAATTTCCACTCTAAAGAAAGGTCAGTGGGGACCAGGTGATCTGTAAAGGCCAAATCTCCTGTGCATTTCTTAGAAGAACTAAAGTGTGGTGTGGCAGCATGATGGAGGTCCGTGATGGAGGGACTTGGGTATTGGGACTTAGGTATAGGGACTTGGGTATTGGGACTTGGGTATTGGGACTTGGGTATTGTGACTTGGGTATTGGGTTTTGGGACTTGGGTATTGGGGCTTGTTTCTTAATGGCTATAGCCCTGGGTCACATGTGATGTATATCACACAATCAATCTTTTCAACAGGGTAACGTCAATCTCCAAACGGCAGCCAGTGAGAGCGCAGCCCGTGAGAGAGATGATACTTAATCTAAGTATAGACTAGGGGCCAACATCTCTAGTCGAAAAAAGACCGAAGTTTTCTCTAGTCGAGTCTAGACTCTTTTAGTCGGCATACACCTATAGAGAATGGTTCATGTGAAGCAAAGTGTGTGTGAAAACCTTCACACTCATGACCTTCTCTCTGCAAGTAGGCCTAGTTGAAGCAAACGCCTCCCACAAGATATAGTTCAGCCTATCAAACAAAAAAACGTAGCCTTAGGCAGTGAGAGTTGGCAAGCTCAATTACCAAAATAGGAAAGCAAAATGGACTGTAGGCCTATGCTATAGGCCTAGATTAGAGTAAAACCGGAGTTCTGGTTCTGGCCCTAGGCTAAGGAGCTGGGGCGCATAGGGAGTCCCTCCCCTCTTAATTGATTTGCAGTAGGCCTAGAGTAGGCTAGATTAAGTATCAATCTCTCACGGGCGGCGCTCACTGGCTGCCGTTCAGAGATTGACGTTACCCCACTGCGATTCCTGGAGTGGAAGAGGGTTGCCAAGGTCTCTTTACCATGACAACAACCCACGTCATATAGACGTCAAAATGGCGGCCGCTGCCGATCGGGTGACAGTTTGGCCTGTAAAATCACTTTTTACACATTTATAAAGATTCGATCACATCTGTATTGGTGTGATCGACCTTGCTACAGTATTATTCTATCAATCTATTACAAAATATTTACAGTAGTAGGTGTCCCCATTGTGATCGAGCACTTACTCCACTTTTGAATGGGGCTTCCCATGCAGCTCTGTTCGGGAGAGGATCGGACGAGTACACAGAGCTGCTTATAGAGGATCGGACGAGTACACAGAGCTGCTTATAGAGGCTAAGAGTAGGCCTACTATATCAATGCCACGCCCCCTCCCGGTCACAGGGCTTTCCTAAATTCCTGGAACCGCCCCCAGAATCCGCCCCTGTAGTCACTGTAAATCGGAGCTTTGACGCGCTGATTTTGCAGCGGTAGCAGCCACTGACTATCCTGTTCTAAAGGGATGCACCTGGAATGGCAGATCAAAACCAGCACTGAATAAATAAGATAAAACACGTCAATACACCAAGCAGTGTGATGTAGAGTCGTCCTCGTGTTGTTGTTGTTGTTGTTGTTGTTGTTGTGTGCCGTCACCATGACACCGAGCCCACAGTGAGGCTGGACCACGTGACGCGTTACTAGGTCACCCTGTCTGTGACGTCACAGTGTGTGGTCGTCATGGTGACGGTAGCGGCGTCCATGGTAACCTCCCTAGTGACGCGCCAACACTGTCAGAGTGTGCGCCATGACTAAAAGAGTCAGATGGCGGGAACGGTAGGTCCACAACTTTGGTCTTCTTTTCTAATTAGTCGCAGCTCCCTAGCTGTTAACACGTGAATAGTGGAAGCGGGAAACCAGAGAACTAATGTGAAGAGGGTTTTGAGGCAGAATTATCCCGCGGACAGTTTCCATCGAGTTGTTTGACAATGGGAGTAGCTGACTGAGATTGGCGACTGGCGTGATGTGTGATCACTGATGTAGCCTACCGATGATTCTTCCATGATTTGGTTGCCAAGTGGAGTTTACTTTCAAAGTGTCATGACTATTCCGAATCCTAAACTTTTGATGCAAAGCCTACACACGATGTAGATGGGTACATAAATCGAAGTATCTTTTTTTTTTTTGAAACGGTTTTTATTTTATCCTGGTTTTGTATGTATCAGCTTCGCTGCTCTCCCACAATACAACCAGTTGGTACAGGAGCTGGTACCCTGATATTTGCAATTACAACACGCCATTTTCGAAAAGAAGAATTTACATTACATTTTGTGCTCCTAAATTAGTGAATTAAGAATGAGAGTAATAAGATGTATAAAAGGTGACATGGATAACAGGGAACAGGTAGACGAAGAACAGTTCACAATACAGACATTAAAACATGGGTCACAGTCTGGCTCCCTGCCAGGGTCACCGGGGAGAGTAGGTATCTACAGACGTTAATTGAGGAGACTAATTCATGACTCTCTCACTTCACACCATTCGTGTACCTTCTGTTTACCCTGGTGAGGGGTGTACATCACCATCTCTATACTGATTAGTGTGGGTCATTAAATTCATTCAGGATGCCTGTCCCGTCAAACAGTAGATACGGGCGCTCGTGGTTCCAATCTCTTATAAAGAGTTTGCCCAGTCTGCGTTTGATATCCACTCTGAATTCATTTTTATTAACAAGCCATCTTGTTCCAGGAGATAATGCGTTCCAATGGGACGCAGCTTGGTATGTGGGACCTCTTATGTGGCACGCTAATCTATGCCTCGGGAGTTTAATAATAGGTGCTAGAGTAGCTCTAGTACCTGTACCCGGTAGTATATCAGCTTTCCCACCATATACCAATCTATGACAGGTAGATAGCTGGAAGTAGATTCTTCTCAAATCCAACGGCAATATTTTTGCCTCTTTGTACAGCCATTTCACTGGTCTGTCCTTGGGGTCACGCACTCTAAAACATACCCTTAAAGCTATGTTGCAATACACCTGCAGTTTTTGAAAACATTTCTGCGGGAGGGCTGTAAGAAATATACACCCATAATCGAACAGGGGAAGTATCATTGTCTTAAATATAAGAAGAGCTTCCCTTTGCTCTACATTTTTCCTTATATGCCTGTACAGCCAGATCTTATGTGCTATATTAGTCGTCATTACCTCATACTGTCTCAGAAAAGATACATCCTTATCAATTACTATACCTAAGTACTTATACTCATCAGTAGGTCTCAGCGCTATGTCACCTATTTTTAAGTCTAACAGGAAAGGGTCTTTCTCGCGCGTGATTAACATATGTTTCGACTTAGCAGGGTTTATAGTTAGCGTGTTCCTTTTACACCATGCAGAGATCACATCGAGGTCGTCTTGTAACACAAGATTAAGGACCTCAGAGTCATTGTGCTGATACAACAATAGAGTGTCATCAGCATATAATTTGACATCACATTCTGTATTAAGACTAGGCAAGGCATTAACGTACATTATAAAAAGCAGCGGGCCAAGAATTGAACCCTGTGGCACGCCATAGGAGAGTTGCCTCCACTCAGATATACTGTTATTACATACCGTACGTTGCTCTCTGTCCTCCAAATAGCTAGAGAACCATTTGAGGGTGGGTTGAGAAAGATTAAATTTTGACATTTTTTGAATTAGGATGGAGTGGTCTAAAGAATCAAAAGCCTTGGAAAAATCGAGATAAATAACTCCTGCACTTAGGCCTAACGATAAAGATTTATGTATGGATTCTAGTACCTGGAATACAGTGTCTTGAGTACCGGTATTCTTCCTAAACCCACTTTGGCTTTTTGACAGTAGGGAATTAAATTCCAGGTAAAAATATAACTGATCATGTACTAGGCGTTCTAATACCTTCCCAGGTACCGCTAGGAGCGATATAGGTCTAAGCTGACCGGCTGTAGTAGGATTACATACCTTGGGTATGGGTACAACCGTGGCCCTCTTCCAAGCTTTAGGAAAGGTACCACTCTTTATGCTTAAGTTTAACACACGTGTAAAAGGCTTGATCAGAATAGTCAAACAGTCCTTCAATAATCTACCAGATAAATCATCCATGCCACTAGATTTATAAACGTCTATATCTTTAACATGCTTTTGTACATCAGTTACATCAAAATGCTTCAAGACAAACGGGTCTCCCTGAATCAGCATCGGCTGTTCCGGGGGGGGGGGGGGGTCCCCAGGAAGGGGGGGAGAGATAGCACTTGCCAATCTGGGGCCGACCTCCGCAAAGAAATTATTAATATTGTCTGCTACTTTGTCAGGCAACATTGGGGTGTTATCTAATTCAAGCAGTCTTATAGGAGCTGAGTGAAGTTTCCTGGGCATCATTTTGGCAATTTCTCTCCAGAACTTTTTAGGATCTTTTCTATATTTAACAAGCTGTTTTTTAATGTAATCTGACTGTGCATAATTTACTGCATCATTCGTCCTGGTTCTGACTGCCCGCGCCCAAACCAGATTCCTCTCAGTCCTATGGCGATTAGCATATCTCAGAGCTGCGTCCCTTTCTCTCATTTTAGGGTAAAGCTCGGCTGTGAGCCACGGGGGTTTGTCTCTGCTAAATTTGAAATCTTTGATTGGGAACAGTTTATTTGCTGAGTTAATGATTAATTCTGTCATTTTGTCCCATAGACCTTGAGGGTCATCAAACTGGTCTAAAGGGTCAAATAGATCAGGGTAGATTAGTTCTTTTATTTTATTTATACTATAGTCTCTGTAGGAGCGACCTCTGAACGCTGCTCTGATATACGCTTCTTTTTTCTTTTTCATTACAACGTACTGTGGGACGTGGTCACTTGGGCCCGTCATGTATACTCCACTATCCGCTATATGAGGCGAGTTACAGAATATTTGATCAATGACATTGTCAGGTTGGTATAGAGGCCGCGAAGGGCTAGATATCAGTGGGACCAAGTGATATTTGCTTGCTAGGTCCTGCAACGGGGACTTAGAAAGGCTGTCCGGGAGTACATCTAGATTAAAATCCCCAAGCCAATATATAAAGGGGTCTCTATGTTTGGTAGAAACAACCTTTAGAGCTGCCGTTACATGTTGAATAAAATTTCCAACGTCTCCTCCAGGTGGCCTGTAGATCTGAACTATGAATTCAGGCCTACAACCCGTCCTGGCTAATTGAATAACTAGCATTTCGCAGTCCTCATTCATGACAGTGCACTGCTCCTCTTGTAATCTTATGTGAGCATGTTTGTTAGAAATTAGTGCACATATACCCCCACTATTAATATGATCGGGGCGGTCCAGCCTATGTAGTGTAAAATCTTTATATTGATAGTCGGCATCTTTCATCTTAGATTTTAACCAGGTTTCTGAAAAACACAATACATCCGGCTGCTTAGAGTAGGCGAAGTATCTGAGGCTGACCTGCTTATTCACCATACTACGCACGTTCCAAGACACAATAAACAGTCCCTTTGGTCTAATAAACGGTATCAAGTCCTGAGGTATCTGAAACCTGGGATCAGGGAGGATTGTGTCTTGTATTCACAGCGAAGTCTCTCAACTTGGGGACAGTGGGAGGGAGGGCAGGGTGTGGAACATACATAGAAGGACGATTACATACAGAAGACAAGGACAGAGACATGAACATAGAGAGCTGATGTCGGACGGTATCCTTCATTCGTTCCCAGAGGGGGGTTTTTTGGCGTGGGGGGGGGGGGGGGAAGGGGGAGTCAATTATGCTCCCTCAGTCTAAGATGGTATCAAGACTTCTCTGTGTATTGACTGCATGCCTGCTATTTGTGGGTACAGTGTATAGACATACAAGACACTCCTTTGCATACAAGGGCAAGGTTTAATTCAATGTGAATGAAAAAGAGAACATTATATCATCTTTGCCATGAGCGTGACGAAACATGTCACCTGGCTTGTAACATATTTAACCTGAAATATAACAATAGTTCTCTGGAGTCAGTGTATACCAGTAGGTTCAAATGACAAGTGCATTTGAGAGAAAGTCTGTACTTGTAATCTCTCTTTGGTTCCCCACAGTGCCTCGGTACTCATTATACTACCGGTACCGTCAGGTGGGTACAGTGTCCTACATTGACAGCTTAGCACACTGAAGCGCGCACAACATACCAATGGGTACACGGCGGTGTTCAACAATGTACAGTCCAGTAATGCCTCTAGGGGTGTCCATACCACTCCTTGGTGGCATGACTAGTTAAATGCATAGTATATCAGTGAGCAGTTCATGCCTTGCATAGGAGTTACTGGCTAGTAACAGTGAAGACAGACTGTCTATGATCTCATCTCAGTGAGTAGTTCATACCTCCCATAGTTCACTAACTTAAATACATTAGGCCAGACGGCCTATGTTTTCATGTCCTTGTCCCTAGTGAAAGAAAGATCAGCGACACAGTGTGTTGCGTAATCAATTAAAACTTTTTATAACTACCGTAAAACCCCGCCTTTAAGACGGATTTTATTTGGGATTTATTTTTTGCACAAGACGGATTTTTTCCAAAAGTTAGGGGGTCGCCTTAAAGGTGGGGTTTTCTAAAATTTGATTTTGGAAAATGTTGGCAAATAGATAGGATATAACGACCTTGTATGAAGGAATGCAAATACACTTTCTTTTCTTTTTTAAAGTGTTTCTTTGCGTAAATAGTATAACTGTGAATTATTTAGTGCCATCACTCGTATTTTTAAGTAGAAAAGTTGATAGGGAGGGGGTCTGGGAAGGGGTATAGAGCCCCAAAAATCTCAAAAGTCGGGGGTCGTCTTAAAGGTGGGGTTTTCCAAAATGTCATTATTGTTTTGCACAAGACGAATTTTTTTCTTCAGTTGGGGGGTCGTCTTAGCGGCGGGGTCGTCTTAAAGGAGGGGTTTTACGGTACTTATCTTAACTATCTCAACAATATGGGGTGACAGAAAGAGACTACTAAATGTGTATATGTCTCTGGGACATATTAAGACACTGTAGACCTTGTCCGCGGTCATTCAGCGAGTGGCTTCACGCTATGGCGTGGCGCTAGACTAGCGACTTACAGACATGTTATATGTCTTTAAAAATAAATTGAGCCACATATGTTTTTCTGGAACCCAGCTGCACTGCGCTGCTGCGCTGTGTGCAATAAGATATCTGGTGATGGGAGGCTGGTTTGAGAGGATGCCTAGGACAACAGACAGAACGGTTGAACAGTCCTACATAAATGTCAGCCCTTTGAGACTGTCAAACTCAAAGTATAGCCTATTTATTTACTACGGTACGGTAAAAGTTTAATAGATAGTGCCTTTGCGTATACCACAGCCAGCCATTGGGCCTTGGCATTGCCAGTGGCCTAGATTAGATTGTAGGCGAAATGGATAGAGCCCCCGTTGACGACTCATATAGATCTATCATCTAGTCCCATATTTTTGATAAATTAGAACCAGTAGGGAGCCTGCAAGACTCAATCGTCAATTTGACAGATACCGTGTACATCTAAATCTATTGATTTCTATTCCTTTCTATTCCTCTCAATGAATATTTTCCTCTCTTATTTTCTATATTTGAGAGTAGATGTTCTAGATCAGCTTGCGAGTTTTGATGCTGTTCCTTTTCAACACAGTTTTATCAGCTTATCCACTGGACCCTGGCCTTTCCTTTGATTTGTCATCTTCTTTTCCCAGCTTGATAGATGGAATTTTATTCATCAAATCTTCACCAGATTTGTCTGAGGAAAGACGTAATATGATAAATTGCATTTACGATAAGAAAAACAAATTAAAGTAAACCAAATCATACATACATGATACAACAACTTGAACATATCTCTATATAAGTTCTAGAAAATTTGACTTTGTCATACCTTTTAGCAACATTTTGTCATGCAATGAAAACTAACCCCACACACGAAGATGCAGTATACGGTCACAAGATTCTGTTTAACAGAACAGTACTCGTACATTTACGACAATGACAGAAGAGAGAATGTTCAAAGTGATTGTGGTGTGGTACTGATATAATATAATTCCTTTTTCAGTATAAATGATTGTATTAGGGATGTCATTGGTATCACAGGTATCGATACATCGCTATTTTCTATGTATCTGATAACCGAACGACAATCTCTGGGTATCGATACGCCGCCATCTTGGATTATTTTTGATTAAAAAAATATTAAAATTTTATAATTTTAAATTTTCAAATATTCATGAAGGTATATTTCTATATAAAAAGAGTCACTGACTTCCATCCTATCCTACTCTGCATATCTTTTATTAGTTATTTCAAGACACAAAAATGCTTTTTTATGTTAAACCTTTCTCTTTTTCTCATATACCTGATTACTGATACATTAACTATATCGACACCAAAATAGTGAATAACTGATAACCTAGAAAATTCGATACCAATGACATCCCCAGATTGTATCAAAAAATGCAAAAAAAAAACTAGGAAAAACTAAATAATGCTTGTACCACATTGATGCCACACCTTAACCCTGTGTGTCCTATTACAGAGTGGAGGTGATGGCTCACACTAACGGTGGCAGCACGGGGCTGGGGGCGCTGTACGGGCCGGGTACAGGGGACGAGGACGCCCTGTCCTACTCCAGCACCGAGCAGGAGGCCTCCCTACACGAGCCCCTCGGCACCTCCGGCATCGCTCACAGCAGCGCCCTCAATCTCTCCTTCAACAGCGGTATGTCACTACTTTATTGTAATAAAATGTAATAAAAGTATTTTATCGCACGAAACCCAACACAAGGAATTTTATTTTTCAGTTTTTATTTGAAGTCTATTTTTGCAGACATTTTTGGAGGTGTTTTTTTTAATGATCTTATGTTTTTTTTAAAATGTTAACTTTTTCATTTGCATATTTTTCTTACCTTACTTTTTCCAAGAAATAATACTTTGTCCTTCTATTCTCCCTCGAAACACATGGCAAATTGTCTTACTTAGAAATAAGGATACATCTAATTGTGGGGAAAATGCAGAAAAATTAAAATGCTTTACACTTTTTTAATATTTTGATGGGCACCTACATGGGACCAACTTCTGTCACGCGTGTGGCCTAGCAGTTGTCAAGTATATTTAAAATGTGTTTTAAAATTTAAACAAATTTGAAGCTTATAAATTAAATTAATTTAATATGATATCTGTTTGTCCAGACACCCTAGCAGATGTGTATTATTGTAATGTATGTCATTACAGACACCCTTAACGTGGTGCGTCTCCAGGACCAGGTGCGGGAGGCGCGGAGGCTGCTGGACAAGGAACGATCCACACGCACCTCCATGGAGAACAAACGCAAGAACCTGGAGAAGGAGAAGTCGGAACTCATCTCGTACGTACAACAACCACCGCACAACAACCACCGCTTATATCTCACATCTAATTCTGTTAAACTGTGTAGAAAATCAACCCTGTATGATGCTTGAATGCAGTACTGCAGAGTTCCTTGGCTGGGCTGCATTTATACATGTTAAACCTCTCTACAATGTTTACAATTTGCTTGAGGAGAACCGAGAGAAAAAATAAGGAAAAATTGTAAAGAAGAAGCCCCAATAGCTCTCACTAGTCGACATTTGTAATAATTATTTGCAGCATTATATTCATTGACCGGTTTACAGTGCAGAATGAACTATGCCATTTCTTCACACTTCTTGTGTGTTTTACTGTCAAATACATATTTTTTCATTTTTGTTGTCTTTTCAGAAAACTTGAGGATGTAACAAGAGCCAAGTCTCAACTGGAGCAAAACAAGATTGATGTTGATGCCAAGTTGAGAACACTGCAGTAAGTACTTAACAGAATCCCTAATTTCTTCCCCGGAATTTTTTTTGTTTTGAATGTCTATACTTTGATTTTATAAAATTGGCCAACATCCAGAAAATTACCTGGATATCTGAAGAGCTTGCCTTGACCACCTTTTGTGTAAGTTACTTCGTAAGGTGCTGAATAAAAATGGAATAAATAAATTTTAAACATTTTAAAAATATCCATAGATACCAAACGACAGAGGAGACAGAGAAGCGGCGTAATGCTGAGGTTCTGCTCCTTAAGACCAAAGAGCAGCTCACACGGAAAGAGGAGCAATACACGTCCGAAGTGGAAGCCAAGCAGAAGGCGGAACTGTCCATGCGGAATCTGCAGATGGAGCTACGTACCACCCTCAGTAACATCAAACAGGTCAGTTAGTGCTTTATACACACATACACACACACAGACACACACACAGACACATAGAGGTATACAGGGGGTATAGACACAGAACTGTCCATGCGGAACCTGCAGATGGAGCTACGTACCACCCTCAGTAACATCAAACAGGTCAGTTAGTGCTTTATACACACATACACACACACAGACACACACACAGACACACACACAGACACATAGAGGTATACAGGGGGTATAGACACAGAACTGTCCATGCGGAACCTGCAGATGGAGCTACGTACCACCCTCAGTAACATCAAACAGGTCAGTTAGTGCTTTATACACACATACACACACACAGACACACACACACAGACACACACACAGACACATAGAGGTATACAGGGGGTATAGACACAGAACTGTCCATGCGGAACCTGCAGATGGAGCTACGTACCACCCTCAGTAACATCAAACAGGTCAGTTAGTGCTTTATACACACATACACACACACGGACACACAGACAGACACATAGAGGTATACAGGGGGTATAGACACAGAACTGTCCATGCGGAACCTGCAGATGGAGCTACGTACCACCCTCAGTAACATCAAACAGGTCAGTTAGTGCTTTATACACACATACACACACACAGACACATAGAGGTATACAGGGGGTATAGACACAGAACTGTCCATGCGGAACCTGCAGATGGAGCTACGTACCACCCTCAGTAACATCAAACAGGTGGGTCACTGTAGTCTAAGTCTCTAGAGAAAGACATCACTGCCATTCTCTAGATACTTTCATCTTTCCATCTAAAAAAATAAATTGTGTTCAGGTAACTTTGATGCTCAAGAGAAAAAAAAAAGGGATTTTTTTCTCCTCTTTTTGATTGTCTTTTTCAGAGGATGAGATGACATTAGTTTTCAGCATAAAACTATTTTTCAGTTTAAAAAAAACAGTTTTGCTTTGCCCATACAGCTGGAGGAGGAGAAGGAGGACTTTGTGCGTCAGTTACAACATGAGAAGAGTTCCCGTCAGCTGCAGGAGCAGATCAATGAGGAGCAGCAGCGACTGGCCGAGCAGCTCAAGCTGTCGGAGGAAGCCGCACAACCGGTATGTCACCCCCCCCCCCCCACCCTCCCACCCACACACATATCCTTCAACCCCTGAGAAGCTTAAGTTGTCTGAGCCCAACTGG